>CM018697.1:89171947-89184447 GCA_009363875.1 Mikania micrantha
CTTTTTTCTTGTTATTCTTTTATCTTTCTTTTATCTTCCCCTCATCATGAAAAATAGAGAAACCTTTGATTATCTAATATCATCAGGGTAATGATCCATCAACCTGCTGGTTCTTTTTCTGAAGTAGCAACGGGAGAATTTATCCTGGAAGTGGGAGAACTGCTGAAACTACGTGAAACCCTGACAAGGGTTTATGTACAAAGAACGGGCAAGCCCTTATGGGTTGTATCCGAAGACATGGAAAGAGATGTTTTTATGTCAGCAACAGAGGCCCAACGGATCCAATAAGTACATCAATTCGCCTCTCCATTTTCTGTGAAAGAAGGGACAGGGAGCATAATTGAATTCCGAAGGGGTTTCCCTTCTTTTTTTCAGGATTCTGTCGAAGAAAGAACAAACCCTAAACTAAAATCAAAATAACTAAACTAGTTAAGTTGATAGAATATTCCATCTTTTCTCCCGCGACTCATCTTTCTCATACTTCTTTGTCTTCCAAAGAAATTTAGATCATTAAAATTTAGAACCTAATTACTCTATTTTTCCACTTCGCTTGCGCACTGGAATGCCGATGTGTACCATGCACCTGAATTTACATATGGTAATATTCATCTTTTACCAAAAACAAGTCATTTATGGATATTATTAGGGGAGCCTTGGAGATCTAGTCTAGGCCCCTGTTCGATCCACAAGGATCAAGATCAAATGAACGCTTATTCTCTTTCTGTTAAGCGAAGATATATTTCTAACCCCTCAGTAACTAATAATCATTTTCTCATTGAGCGAGGGGTACGAAATCAATCAGATTGATTAAAAGCACTATGTGAAAGATTCGGTTTTTTCCTCTTCCTCTATCCCATAGGTACAGTGTTTGAATCAATCGAGAACCTTTTCTTCAGTCTGAATCGATGATTTTTTTCCGTGTTTCAGAATACGGTTAACCAACATGTTAACTAATCGATTACGATAAATTGGATCGGATTTTGCAGTTTTTTCTTCTGCAGTACCTCGACGTGACATGAGCGTGAAAGGGGTTCAAGAATCAGTTTTCTTTTTATAAGGGCTAAAATCACTTATTTTGGGCTTTTTTACCCCATATTGTAGGGACTTGAACCCTCGTTTTCTCCGTGAAAGAGAGAGGTCATAACCACTGGACCATAGGGGCCTATGGCCATCTTGATTCATAAATCAACTAGAAATAATAGGTCCCGGCCACCTTTAGGAAATAAAAAAGCACTAGAAATACAATAGGTAATAAGAAAAATACCATAGGTAATTAATGCCTAAGGCCACCTTAACTTAATATAACTCAGGCCGAGAGCCCCCCTTTAGGAGATGAATCAAACCGAAAAACTCGTTAACTATTCTGGAGGTTAATGGTCGCCAAATGTCTCTTCTATTACGAAGACCACCTGGGCGCGAGGCTTATCCCGGGGATGTTTTTTATTTACATTCACGCCTTTTGGAAAGAGCTGCTAAATTAAGTTCTCTTTTAGGTGAAGGAAGTATGACCGCTTTACCAATAGTTGAAACCCAATCGGGAGACGTTTCGGCTTATATTCCTACTAATGTAATTTCGATTACCGATGGACAAATATTCTTATCTGCCGATCTATTCAATGCTGGAATCCGACCCGCTATTAATGTGGGTATCTCTGTTTCCAGAGTGGGGTCTGCAGCTCAAATTAAAGCTATGAAACAAGTAGCCGGTAAATTAAAACTGGAACTCGCACAATTCGCAGAATTAGAAGCTTTTGCCCAACCTGAAACTTGTGATTGGTAGTAAAACACCGATTCTCTCGCTGAGACATCATTCTATCTGGATAGATTTCTCGAGATATTTTCTTACGAAGTTTTGTTATAGCATCTATAATTGCTTCTGGTTTAGGTGGACAGCCCGGCAAATAGACATCCACAGGAATTAGCTTATCGACTCCACGAACAGTACTATAAGAATCGGTACTGAACATCCCCCCTGTAATTGTACATGCTCCCATAGCAATAACGTATTTTGGTTCAGGCATTTTCTCGTATAATCTCACTAAGGAAGGGGCCATTTTCATTGTTACTGTTCCGGCTGTTAAAATAAAAGCACTATGTGAAAGATTCGGTTTTTTCCTCTTCCTCTATCCCATAGGTACAGTGTTTGAATCAATCGAGAACCTTTTCTTCTGTCTGAATCGATATTATTCCATTCCAATTCCTTCCCGATACCTCTCAAGGAAAATATCGAATTGGATCCTAAATTGACGGGTTAGTGTGAGCTTATCCATGCGGTTATGCACTCTTCGAATAGGAATCTATTTTCTGAAAGATCCTGGCTTTCGTGCTTTGGTGGGTCTCCGAGATCCTTTCGATGACCTATGTTGTGTTGAAGGGATATCTATATAATCCGATCGATTGCGTAAAGCCCGCGGTAGCAGCGGAACCGGGGAAAGTATACAGAAAAGACAGTTCTTTTCTAAGAAGAAATATTTGAATATCAATCTCATCGATCTCATAAGTATCATACCAAATCCCATCAATTGAATCACTTTTTCGAGAAATACGAGACATCTAAGTCATACAAGTAAAGAGATCTATTCATTGATAAGAAAAAGAAAAAACGTGAACGGGGACTGGATTGATGATAAAATAGAATCCTGGGTTGCAAATAGTGATTCGATTGATGATGAAAAAAGAGAATTCTTGGTTCAGTTCTCCACCTTAACGACAGAAAAAAGGATTGATCAAATTTTATTGAGTCTGACTCATAGTGATCATTTATCAAAGAATGACTCTGGTTATCAAATGATTGAATGTTGGACCAAAAGAACCAATGAGCCTGATCAAAAAATCCTCTAAGTCCCACAGGCACACAACAACTGAAGAAGAGCACAACAGCTGAAGACAAACGACTGTTGAAGAGAAGATCTGAAGAGTTACAAGCTCTGAAGAACAAGTCTTCAGATGTTGTTCACAACAGCTAAAGTGTTAGTTTTCAGATGTTGTAGTTAGCCTTCAGTAGTTTTAGTTTAATTTCAGTAGTTTTGGTTATTTCAGTTGTTATCTTTTGTCTGTTAGGTGTCAACATCATGTGACATCATCAGACGTCACTGTTTCTATATAAGGGCAGTTGACATATTGTATCTGTAACGAAGTTAGTGCGAATTGAATGAGATTATTCCTTTTGTAGAATTCTCTTTCTATAACAACTTGTGCTTTACTGTTCTATTAGATTAACTTTGTTCTTGCTAATTTTGAGCTAATTCATCGTTGAATTCCGCTGCTATAACCTAATATTGAACAAATGAGAACATCTGATCCTACAATTGGTATCAGAGCTGGTTAATCATTGATCGATTAAACAATTGATCTCTGAAACTGCTCAATTCAGTTCTCTGGTTGATCGAATTAGCCGATTAGTAAGAATTTGTTATAGATTGAAGTTTTCTGATAACTTCTGTTGATTTGTTTTTCAATATCAATTTGTTTTGAATCAATTGGTTGAAGTTTGTGTTAATTCATTTGAATTTTGTTGATATTGATTGAATCTGAGATCATGACAACTCCAAACAATGATCCGCACAACACAGGCTCCGCAACCAAGCCTCCGATGCTGGTTCGGAGTGAGTACAACATTTGGCAACGTAGAATGCTACATCACCTGTCAATTAACAGTGCAGGATGTTGGAAATCTGTAGTGCATGGTCCGTATAAACCCATGATCACTGATCCTGAAACTAAAATCATGATTCCGAAACCATCGGATATGTATTCAGAGGAGGATATCAAATTGTTTGAAATTGATGCGAAAGCTCATGGTATTCTAGCCATGGCTTTGCCAAATGAGATTTATTCAGGCTTGATGCATCATGATACTGCTCATGATCTCTGGGTTGCACTGAAAGAACAATTCGGTGGAACAGATGAGGTTTTAGCAAATACTAGAGAAATCCTTGCTCAACAGTATGAGACTTTCTCTCATAGAAAGAGTGAGTCATTGACCCAACAATTTGAGCGGTTTTCATGTTTGATTTCTGAATTGAAAATGGTTAAGCAAGAGTATACAAATAGTCAGATGAACAACAGATTTCTCAGATCACTGCCTGAGAGATGGGACACTTATACTATTGTCTTACGCTCTAATGCAAATCTAGAGAATCTATCTCTCACCCAACTCCATGGAAAACTCTTAACTTTTGAGAGAGAGGTAGAACAGAAGAGAAAACTGTCTTCATCTGGAAAACTCACTGATGATTTTGTTCCTGGCAATACTGCTTTGATAGGTCAAGAATCAGAGTTTAATGGGTCTGAATGTTCTTATGATGAACATATTGATTTCTCTACTAATAATGCTGAACATGCTTTTGTGGGAGTTGATGGTAATGCAGGAAATTATGGTGATAATCTGTGTTTTGTGATGGATGATTTGAAAGGAATTCCAGATGATGATCTGGAGGAGATGGATATATTAAGTCAGATGGCATTAATCAACTTTAGATCTCAAAAATTCTACAAAAGAACTGGAAGAAAATTTCCCGGATTATCTGGCAAAACCAAAGTTGGTTTTGACAAAGGGAAGTTGAGGTGCCACATGTGTCACAGGCTTGGTCATTTTGCTAGAGAGTGCAAATCCACTGGACCTAGTTCCTCTGCACCCTTTGTGACCTTTCCTAGCAATAACCCACAAAACAAAGGACAACAATCTTCTGGATCTGGTCAACAACAATTTTATCCAGCTCATTTTGTACCACAAAGTCCTATGCCTTATCCATATCCTTGCTTCTATATGTCACAATCCACTCACACTCCAGCACTAATACCTTCTCAATCACCTGCACTTCCTGACCCCAGCAAATCTCAAACAAATCAACAGCCTCAACAACAACAACATCAGAGCTTCTTCACCCCTGGAGTAGCTGATTGGAGTAGTTTACCTGATGACTTATCTGATTTCAATATGCAGCTGTACTCTGAAGCTGGTCCACATGGTGGAGACAATCCATTTGGGAATCTTGCTTTGATGGCTATAGATTCAACTGACACCTCAGGTCCAACTTCTTCAACATCACAGGTATCATCTGAATCAAAAGCTAAGTTGTGTTCAGAATCATGTATTTCAGCATTTGCTTCCATTAGAGAAATAAATGTTGAATTAATCAATGAGATGTTGGATTTAGAAAAGGCTGTGACTAAGAATAAAACTGAATTTGAGAAAGTTTTGAATGAAAAAGAGTCTGAAATTTATAAACTCAAGTGTCAATTGTCTGATGAAAAGGCTAGGGTGGAAGTCATGCTTGTAAAACACAATGATCTGAAACAAACACTTGCAACAACCCAAATAGAGTGTGAAAAATGGGTTGAGTCTTGCAAGGGGTTTGAGATGTTATTAAACAAACAAACAGCATCAAATGTGAAGTTTGGTATTGGATACAATCACACTGCCCCTCCAGCTGATTATACACCAAAAAATCTTGACTGTGAGTCTGAAGGGGACAGTGTATACCAATCCACCAAATCTTCAGAAAAGTCTGATGCTGAAGAATCCTCTGAAAGTGAGTTAAGTGCATGCAAATCTGAGTCTGAAACTGTGGATATTGAGACATATTCTTACTCTATTGGATGTACAAATGTCATTCAGGGTGACACATGTCAAGATAGTGTTTTAATTGAAATTAATCCTGATGAAAAAGTTTCCAATGAATTAAATTTAAAACTGATTGAGTCAGATGGGCATGGCACTGGAGAGAAAGATGCACGGCTTCTGATAAGCCAGAGTGTCTCATCAGCAGTTATAGAAAAAGCTGGTAATGTTACAACTGCTGATGAAAATTGTGTTGATAGACAAGTGCTGAAGAATAACTCTTCAGAGGTTGTCAACACATCAGTTGTTGTCAAAATGTCTCCAAATACTGAAGCCCCAAATGTTCTGAAGAACAAAAATTCAGTATCTAAGTCTTCAGTACTTGTAGATACTCACAAGGAGAAGCACAAGAGGGTGCCTTGTGAAATTTGTAGGTTGTTTAATCATTCTTCTGATGAATGCTGGTACAGAAAAGGATCTAAATTCAATAAAATTAAGCACAAAAACAAGAACATAATCAAAATGAAAAATGAATTTAGTTCCAAGTTTGTACCAGAATCATCAGTAGTTTCAAAATCTAGAAAAACCTCACAAGGAAATGAATCAAATAAATCCAAGAAAGGTAAAGGGGTTGTTCCAGATTCAAAGAAACAGCACTTGAAAGATTCTTCATTAATTAAAGAAACTAAGGTGATAAAACATAAAAATCAAAAGTCAAGTATTGATGTTTCTAAGGAAATCCAAACTTTGACTCAAAACCAACATCAATTGGTTATGATGATGCAACATCTGCTAGGAAGAGCCAACATAGTAGATGCTTCATTTCATAAGAAGAAACCAAGGTCAAAAACCAAGGTTAAATCTTTTGAAAAGAATGATTCAAGTGTTGCTTCAACTGCAAATGTTAATTCTGTTTCTTCATGTGTTAACAGACCCAAAACCAAACTGGTTTGGGTCCCAAAGTCTAACTGAGTGTGTTGATGTATGCAAGGTCCTTCAGCATGCCAAAATAGCATCTGGTATGTTGACAGTGGAGGATCCATGCATATGACTGGGAGCAGATCTCTTCTTAATGACTATTTTATAGGAAGGAAGGGATTTGTGTCTTTTGGAAATGATGCTAAGGGTTATATTATAGGGAAAGGTTATGTGACAAATGGTGAGATAAGGTTTGATGATGTGAATCATGTAGAGAATCTTAAGTATAATCTTCTGAGTGTTAGTCAGATGTGTGATAAGGGTCATATTTCTCTTTTCACCAAGCAAGACTGCAGAATACTGTCTTCTGAAGTGTTGCCTCTGATTGGCAAAGTCTTAGATGAGTATACTCTCCTTAAGGCTAACAGAGTGGGAAAGGTTTATGCCTTTGATTTGTCAAAGAAAATCTCTGTTAAAGGTCATCCTTGTTTATTCTCTAAGGCTTCTTTCAAGGAATCAAATCTGTGGCACAGAAGATTAGGTCATGTGAATCTCAAAAACATGAATCAACTGGTGAAACATGGGTTGGTTAGAGGTCTTCCAATGAAGGATTTTAGTTGTGATGAGAATTGCACTGCTTGCTTGAAAGGGAAGCAACACAAAGTTTCTTTTCCTCCAATTGGTGATCCCAAATCCACTGGTTGTTTGCAAATGTTGCACATGGATTTGTTTGGACCAGTGAAGGTCATGAGTATGGCAAAGAAGAAGTATTGCTTAGTAATTGTTGATGATTACTCAAGGTTTGTCTGGACCTTCTTCTTGCACTCAAAAGATGAGGTTGCCAAGTCCATTATAAACTTTGTGTTGTATGTTGAGAAGCAATATTCTCTTCCTGTCAAGTGTGTAAGGAGTGACAATGGAACAGAGTTCAGAAATCATATTCTGGATGAGTTTTATCTGTCAAAGGGAATCAAGAGGCAGTACAGCATTCCTAGAACTCCTGAACAGAATGGAGTGGTTGAAAGGAAAAATAGAACTTTGATTGAAGCTGCCAGAACAATGCTTGCTGACTCTGGTTTGCCATTGACCTTCTGGGCAGAAGCTGTCAATACAGCTTGCTATGTGCATAACAGAGTTTTGGTAAATCAAAGATGGTTGAAAACACCTTATGAAGTGCTTCATACTTTGACCCCTTTGATTTCCTTCTTCAGAGCTTTTGGTTGTCCTTGCTATATCCTCAATACCAAAGATCCACTTAAAAAGTTTGACTCCAAAGTGGATGCAGGATATTTTGTGGGATATTCTTCAACTTGCAAAGCTTACAGAGTGTTTAATTGCAGAACCAAGATTGTTGAAGAAACTCTCCATGTAAAATTCAATGAATCACCAAAAGATCCCATCCCACAAAACCCTGTAGAGATGTTTGATTTGGATATATTGCAATATGTTCCATATCAACCTTCAACTGAGTCTGTTATTCTGGCAGATAATTCATCAACATCTGCTATGGGAAACTCACAAGGTAGTACTGATGATGATGATGATGTTACTACTCACCTGTTCCGGTTTAGTGATTCTCTGACAAGGTCTGCTAAACCTGATGCTCCACCTGCTCCAGTGGTTCCTCCTAATAAAATGCTGATGAAATTCTGGAATCTTCTACATCATTTGAAATTCCTGCTGAACTGTTCCCTGGATCTTCATCAACTTCTGCAGCAACTGGACCTCCAGCAAACACTTGCACTGATCTTATTCCATATCAAGAACTGAAGGATCATCCATTATCTCAAGTTCTGGGTGACATTTCTGCTGGTGTTTCAAAAAGAAGTCAATTGTCAAATTTTTGTCTCTATGCCTTATTTGTCAGTCAGCAAGAGCCAAAGAACTATCACACAGCACTCAGAGACAATGGCTGGGTGGAGGCTATGCAATTGGAGCTGTTGCAGTTCAAGAAACAACAAGTCTGGGAGCTGGTTCCTTTACCCCAAGGTAAGTGTGCAATAGGCACTAAATGGGTGTTTAGGAATAAAACTGATGAAAATGGTCAAATAATTAAGAACAAGGCCAAACTGGTTGTACAGGGGTTCTCTCAGGAAGAAGGTATTGATTATGATGAAACTTTTGCCCCTGTAGCCAGACTGGAAGCAATTAGATTGTTTTTAGCATATGCTGCCTTACACAAACTAAAAGTTTTTCAAATGGATGTCAAAAGTGTTTTTTTATATGGTAAAATAAAAGAGGAAGTGTATGTGTGTCAACCACCAGGTTTTGAGGACAATAAACATCCGGATTGGGTGTATAAGCTTGATAAAGCTCTTTATGGGCTGAAACAAGCACCTAGAGCCTGGTATGACACTCTATCCACTTTTCTTCTTCAAAATAATTTCACTAGAGGCTCCATAGATAAAACTTTGTTCATAAAGAAAGTAGGACAGCATAAGCTCCTTGTTCAAATTTATGTTGATGACATAATTTTTGCTTCATCTGATCCAAAGTTGTGTGCTGATTTTACTGAGTTAATGACCAAGAATTTTGAAATGAGTGCCATGGGGGAATTACAGTTTTTCTTGGGTCTTCAAATCAAACAAAGTCCGGATGGCATTTTCATTCATCAATCCAAATATACAAAAGAGTTGTTAAAGAAATTTGATTTGCAAAACTGTAAACAATGTTCTAACCCCATGAGCAGCACCACACAACTTGATGCAGATTTGAAAGGTAAATCAGTTGATGAAACACTTTATAGATGTATGATTGGGTCCTTGATGTATCTCACAGCATCTAGACCAGACATTATGTTTGCTACATGTGTTTGTGCTAGATTTCAGGCTGCACCTAAAGAATCTCACTTAATTGCTGTAAAAAGAATTTTTAGATACTTGCAGGGCACTCAATCACTGGGAATTTGGTATTCCACTGGGCATTCCTGCAAGCTTGTTGCTTTCTCTGATAGTGACTATGCAGGATGCAAACTCACCAGAAAATCAACTTCTGGTGGTTGTCAGTTTCTAGGAAATTGTTTGGTTTCTTGGTAGAGTAAGAAACAAACATCTGTGGCCACTTCAACAGCTGAAGCCGAGTACATTGCTGCTGCAAGCTGTACTTCACAAATTCTCTGGCTTCAGACTCAACTTTTGGATTATGGCATCAAAGAGTCTAAGACACCATTGTTAATGGATAGTGCCTCAGCTCTTTGTATTGTCAAGAATCCAGTTCAGCACTCTAGGACCAAACATATTGAAATCAGACATCATTTTATAAGGGATTGTTTTGAAAAGGGTCTGATTGATCCAAAGTTTGTTCCTAGTGCTGATGAGCTTGCAGATATCTTTACTAAGCCTTTAGACACTTCAACTTTTCAAAATTTAGTTCTAAGGCTTGGTATGCTGCAACTTGAATAAATTAGTTTTCACATTAATAAAATTCCATCCACTAGATAATATTTTCAAAAATACAAAAATAGTCACCTTTATCAAAACTCAAATTTTTGTATCACCTTGCAACTCCAGATATTTTCAGTAAATACTGATAAGTATCAGAAGTACTGATTCAAGGAAACATCTGACCTTTACCAATATTATCAGTTAAAAGTACTGATGGGTTTTGGTTGACAAAGTACTGAAGGTCAAAAATATTTCACAACGTCTGATGAACAACTTTTGTTCACAAGTTCTGATGACAAATTTTTCACAAAATCTGATGAGAAAATCTGATGATTCACAACGTCTGATGAGCAATTGATGAAAACAGCTGATGAACAAAAACTGTCAACAACACCTGATGAGTAAATTTACTCTTCAGATGTTTCAACCACTGCTGTTTTCTCTTTATAACATCTGAAGAACATCTTCCAATCCTCTATTTATCCCAAACCCTCTTCAGTTGTTTCATTACCACTTCATCAGAACTTTCAATCTTTTTCAAAAACCTATCTTCCCTCTCAAGTCTCTGCTTCCATGGCGACAATGAACCTTAAACCTCGTCATAACTCCGTTGCATACCTCACCAAATCTTCCTTCTGGTCCAAATTTGATGAAGCTGTTGATCTCATGAATGCATCTCAATTTCAAACCGCGTTTCTTATCAATCCAACAATTCATGTTGAATCTATTCATCAATTCTGGATGAATGTCGAGCTCATCAATGTCGGCACTGGTGTCATCTCCCTTCGCTCAACAGTAAATGGACACAATGTGCATATCAGTCCAGCCGAACTGCGGGAGGTTCTTCAACTAGATGATGCTAACCTAGTCACTCAATTTCCAAAGAATCTCACTGACCTCTGTTTCAAAAGTCGCGAATACCAAGGTGACTTGAGTGACTCAACTCTGTACAAGAAGCATTTCAATGATCCTGAGCGTCTTATCTTTCACATGATCAACATCTGCTTGGCTCCAAAATCATCCTCATGGGACCAGATGTCATCAAGGTGGCAACAGGTACTTTACTCAATTCTGGAATCCCAAAAACTAAATTTTTCACAAATCTTATTTTCAGAATTAACTGAACATGCTGCTAAACCTGTTTCTTCTAGATGGCTTCTTTACCCACGTTTTATCATGGCCATCATAGAAAAACAGTTACAGCAAAATGGCCTTGTTGGTCAGGGGATCTCTGCTCCAGCAGTTTTGCTAGAGGTATATTCCCGACACAACACTAACCTCACACTCAAAGAGGCTGCCCGAAAGCTAAAACCCAAGCATAGGGAACCCACAGTCTCAACTTCCAAATCTAAATCCAAAGTCCCCACCAAGTCACATACCAAAAAGCCCAAAAAGGCTGCTCAGGGAAATGAGTCCCCTGAGTCTGCCCATGCCTCACCAAGGCATGAAATGGCCACTGGCAGTAGTCAGCCAGTGGTACACCAGACTCTACCAGCTGAAACCGCCCAAGAATCCTCTCAACAGGAACTTGGTGCAACCATTGAAGGGGTAGACACACATCTAGAGCCTCTTTCATTTGAAAAGGTTTCTATTGAACAGCACCAATCTCCCCGGGTGCATTCTGCTTCACAACCTATTACTACTGAAACCACCCAACAAAGCCCAACTTTTGTAATTGACCAAATCCTGGATCAGTTAAACACTCCTATCCCTACCCAGACACCTATTAAAACTGGGATTAGCTCCAACATTGAGGGGGAGGATCAAAGTGTTTCTGATAACCCACAGGATTTTGACTACAACATCAGATCTCCTAGTGTGGACAGAGAGATTCTGATTTCTGACAGGGCTGCTACTTCATCACCTCCATCATTTGGAGTGATTGATAGTAGTAACATATCTAAGACCCTGCCAGAGGCAACAACTGATGAAGGGTTTATCCGTGAGGTTGGAAGTCCCCAGTACCAAGAAAAAGGGGCACCTGAAAATGTTGAGCCACACTCAACTCAGGTACATCCTGATACTATCAGGAGGTCAAATGATTTAGCCAAGGCTAATGATGACCAAAGGACTCTATCTGATGTTCTATCAAGGAACAAATTCCTTGAGGCTGAGGTTTGCAGACTCAATGAGCTGCTCACCAAAATATCCAAGGATAAAAGTTCATCTGCCCTTTCTAACCCACAGATGGCACCTTCAACTTCTGGAGGTCCCCAAAACACTTCATCCTCCACACAAAAACAACAACAGCCACCTGCCTCTGCTTCAGGCACAAATCCTCTGGGTTCAAACCCCCCAGAAGCATTTGTTGCTGCTTTCATTGCTGCTCTTCCTCTCATCACTCCCATCCTCCAAACCCTTATTTCCCAATCTCTTGACAAGCTACTTCCCTCACAAACACAAATCCAAACAATGATAGATGGTGCAGTTCAAACAATTCTTTCTAGCCTTAAACCTCCTACACCAACTGCAGCCAAAAAGGGGGAGTCTAGTTCTGTCATAGAGACAAAAAGGAAGGATTCTGGTGATGTACAGGAAGTGGGTATACAAGTTGAAGCTATAGACATTGAAAAGCCTGCCTCTCCTCTGAAATTTACCTACAAAAGGCAGAAGAAATCTTCCAAGGCTGATGTGAT